>VTFK01000201.1:0-15000 GCA_009617715.1 Plectrocnemia conspersa | reverse complement strand
ATTAATAAACAGTTACCTGGGAGCACACGTCTGTTGTGATAATAATATTATATTATGCACGCATATTTCAAAACTCATTTTAAAATGTTTTAAAATACGATTACATTAAAACAAATTGTGAAACAATTTCATTTGAACTCGATTAAGGTTTTAAGATCAGTGAGTAATTAATTAATTAATTACCCATTCAAGCGTCTTAGATTTTTTCAGTTATTTGTGGCTATTTGTTAATCGTTACATTCACGACGAAACGAATCTCGGGCGCTTTGGGCCCTTCAAAAGGAAAAACTTTTAATTTTCAATTTGAATCGGAGAGCAGGAATTCATTTAGCCCCGTGAATATTTCCGCGCCATTGTATTTGTTCACGAGAGAATCGCCTAGGCTTGAGACGTTTCTCCGGTTCGCCCTTTTTAAATGTCTTCGGAAAGGGTTTTACGTTTATAAACTTTCTAAAGGGTAGGTTTTCCGGCTCATTGACCCTAAGCGGCGGTACAAATTGTGCCGAAACGTTAACTTCGAATTCGGATAATTTCAGATGACCGTCCGAATACTTTTGCGATCGCATTATACAAAAGAAAGAAAGAAGCCTATGCTTTGAGATGCCGTAAGACATAACACTAAAAGGGCTACTGCGTTCTGAAAAATCACATTTTCCCTTTTACCTTATATGTAATACGTACATTACTGACCGCTTGTACGGAATACGGTGTCCGTACGTTGCCAATATACGTTGATATATTTCATCTAAAAATAATATTTCATGGATGAGATCATCGTATTATGAGATTCACTAACAAAGTACGTATTATTATGTACTATATTCAAAGTATGTGCTTATGTTTGCCTATCGCAGTAAACACATACAATTTTAACTCATTTATATTAAAATCGTTATAAAAATAAATATCTAGTTTCCTAAAACGATTAATTTGTAAATAAGTAATATAATAACTTACATTTTTATTCTTTTGTATGGTCTTTACCAAGACAACAGTTATTAAAATGCTTTTCATATAGGTGCAACATTTTATATGACAATAACTATGTAATAATACCCTATTTTGTGGAATATATAAAGTGTGGCGGGTATGGGCTACATTCAATATAATTTAAAGGTCAGTCTAACGACCATTCTAAGCATATAAAAAAATCAACTTATTCAGAGTTAAGGTACTTATAAATAATACATAATATTTTTGTATGTATCTGTTTTTGAGTCAGTGTGAATCGCAAATCAAAAATATAAATTACTTGCTTGAGGTATTATTACCGTACACGGCTTTGAAAAGCTTTTGTTGCAGTTTTGCCTAATTAAAAGTTATCTTTAATACTCACTCATTATTTAGTATTAAATGAATAAAATACTACAGTATTCCAGTGGCTTTAAAATATGATGAGCAAGATGACACTTGGGGGTACGCCAAATGATAATTATACAATCAAAAACAGTATTGAAATGCATTGCCAGCTGTTATGCATTTCAATACCATTGTTGACAGTAACTATTTTGGATAAATTCGAATCTTTTAACCAATGTATGTATTCAGGGATTGTTTCTGTTTTAAAGATGTACGTCTGAAACACAAATGCATGTCTAATGATCGTATTCATAAAATGTTATTTTTTCACCTGAGAAATCCTTACCGTTTGTTTCTTAATGGGTTAAATATTTGCATACCTCCGCCTTCACGGATAGTGGATATTTAAGGTCCTCTAATTGTGCCAGGGTGCTTCTATTCATCGCCCAAAACGGGTATAATGTAATCTAGCCGAAATCCCGATGGCAGAATAAATCTAAGGACCCGGCATTAAAGCACCGGAAAAGGCACGATCCTGCTTTAATGCTTCCGGGGGATGTTGCTAATGTCCTCGGCCGTGATATCTGCCATTGTTCTGAATACAAGGACACTGAACAAATCCCGATCAAGCGAGACACCGTTTACGTTTTTGTTTTCTCACTCTTAATCTCAGCATAATGCACATTGCTATAATATTATAGAGCACATATTTTTTTTTCCTCAATATAGTTTATAGGATTAGTCTTTAAATTTATGCTCACTAAATATGTATCTAGATATATATTATTCAACCATACGGAATGAAAATTCATTGAATCGTTTTTCAACGTATGTTTGCTAAAATGTATTCTGAGTAAAAATGAATAGTGTATTACAAAATAAAACATTAAAGTGCTTTCAAAGTTGGATTCTACTTACAAAAGCAATGCATTGTGCTAAGTAAAATATTACAAGTATCATAGTTACGAATATTCAGAAATCCTACTCAGAGATCTTAACTTTATTTTTAACAGTTGAAATATTTGAGCACTTTTTTATAACAACATAATAACATTTATAACGATTATATTTTTTAATACAGATATTTCAGTAAATTTATCAATAATAAATTAATCAAAATACCGGTATTTCAGTTTGACCCATTAAAGACAGATTTATGAACCATTTTAACAGTGTTTTGTATGGTGAACTTGCTCAAACGAATGTTGCTCACACAAAAATTGGCATCGAATTGATCGCTCACAAGGCGATTGCTCACACAGTTGAAGGAGAGGTATTTAATTTAAATACACGTTCATTGCGTACAAATTATTGAGACATTCATGATTGGCTGATGAATTTTGCAAATTTTAAATACATAAAAAAAATGTATTTATCATTTTGTATCAATTTGTTGGGCAGAATTTATCTAATAATAATTTACGCAGCATACAAAAGTTTATAAGTACGAGATAATATTATTACAAAAATTGCTAATTATTTAAATTTATGAGTTTTTTAAAAATATAGTTGATTTAGAAACTTTTGTAGAAAGCTTTTAAAAAGCATATTACAAGGCTTAGTAAATTCTTTTTATGCTCAATACCCAATATATTTTAATCGATTTACAGCATTAAAATTTAAACTCTAAGCTCTATTTTGTGTATTGTTTTTCTGAAACTAGCACGTCCATTTCATTTTCACAAAACATGACATAATCCACCGTGGGCCCAGACAGCCCAAGATAAAATATAAATAAGTCGCAGGGATAACAACCCGATGTTTTTGTATACGTTTTTCGGCCTAGGGTACAAGTGAGCGGTTTTAAAGGATTTCGTAACGATTGTATGTGAATGCAGCAAAGCGTTAAAGTTGATTTAGCTCCTCAGTTTGGCGTAAACAAAACCATATGCAAACAGAGTCGGCTGCCCGTCTTCGTTATGTGTCTGTCACCTTTTGAATATTCAAAGCACGAATCCGAAAACCTCTATTAGCACAAAGCTCGTTGCAACGATCCTATGTGTAGGGTGTGAGCTCTTGCAGAAGATCTAGATAATTATACATGTATAGTTATGCAAGCATGCCTGAACGGCATGGTCACGAAAACGTGATAACAGTTGTTCTAATAATAATAGATTTTCTATCTATATTTTTTTTTTATTCAAATAATTTTATTCATATAAACAATTTTCATGATATTCTTTGAAAGAGGGCATAAAAATCACTTTATTTAAATTTTATTTTATTTATTTTTAAGCTAATACAGCTATTTTTTATACAGCTATTTATTATTGCACAATAATTAAATTGTATATTGTAGATTTTTTTTGTATATATTTAGACTCAACATATTTTCGATAAATCTATTTTTATTTAAAACAACTCTCATTGCAATATTTTGTCGTTTTCTTTAATTTATTAAGCATATAAAAAATTGTTGCACAATAATTAAATTGTATACTGTAGATTTTTTTGTATGTATTTAGACTCAACATATTTTCCATGGTATATAACACATCTATTTTTTTACTATTTTTTTAAATTTTATATAATTACAATGTTCCTCCATTTTTTTATTATTAATTTCATATAATGTGTTACCAACTCTGTATAATAAAATTAAGAAGAAATTCATAAATGAAGCCATGTGATTTTCAACTTTTTGCTCAAAAGGTATATAAATAAATCGAATCAAATTTAAAATACATCATTAGTTTTTCATGCAAAACGTACGATTTTTAAGATTTAATATTGTTTTGAAATTTACTTAACAACTTAATTATAATTTAAAAAAAAAAAAAAAAAATGAACTGAAATATTTATATTTTATTATATAACAATATTCATACATCATACTTTATTTAAAAATAATAAATAATGCAGTGCTTATTTATCATTTTTATTTATTAAACTTTTCTGCGTAGCAAAAAAATCGCTAGGTCGTATCAAAATTGGGTTTATTGGCCGTAGGCGACCTGTGCACGGTCGTAACGACAAGATCCTTGGAGATTTTTTTGCGGGTTTTATATGATGGAAAATATCAAAAAAGCCATAATCTTGTATCTTGTAATCTAAAGGGGCAGCTACAAAGGAAAATTCGTAGTCGATTACCGGAACCGGGTCCTCCGTTGAACGGGTAATGTTGATCCTTAATATACCTATAAAATTTAATATTTATACATGATTTCATTTCACCTTTTGTTGATGGTAATGCGCATTACAATCGTCAATTGGTCCTTTGATCCTTGTACAGTGCTCCGGTTGCATTGAAGTCGCTCGCTTTATTGATGAACGGTTACTGAATTCCGATAGCTTACATTTCTTTTTGTGTAATACTAAGTAAGAAATTCAAAGGACATCAAAGAAGTGCGTTTGATGTGAATGATGTATGTAATATTAATAGTGCGTAAAAGGTTTAAAATATAAATTATATAATAATAATAAAAATATAAAATATTATATATAAAGTATATTACATTATAATATTTTGTACCAAATTAACATATTGCCCTGTATAGAAAAATTAAAAATGAATTTCGTAATTTCAGTTTATTGAAAAAAATAGATTTATTAAAAAATATCTTTGATATAGAATTTTTAGATTTTAATAGAGCTTTTGAAGAGGTGTGTACATGTATAGGTATAAATTATTTATGTTTTTTAAATTGTATTTATTTTACAAGCAATAAAAAAGTGTAATTGTTAAGTGAAAATAATCGAGAATAATTCTCAAGACGATTCTCTTTAAAATGTATGCCATTTTCAAAAATATGTATATCTTTAGAGTCACACTTAGTTAAAGCTAATGCCTATCTCTTTTGTGGGACTCCAAGACTGCAACTCCCAGATACTGAGCTACCTTGAGTCAATCGAGAAAACTCTGTAGGACGACCTCCTAAATAGCTCTATCAATCATTTTGTGCTAAAAATCTATTTTAATCCTGTTTCATAAGAGCGGTTTAAATTAATTTTTATAGATTAAAAGGGGTTAAGTGCAAAATCGTATTATAAATACATATTTTTTTAAATATTTTTTTACTCACGTTCAATAAAAATTGTATGTGACAAGGACTAGTGCAATTTTCCTAATAAAAGTTATACCCAGTCTGTAGATTTCAATTTTGCACCATTCACCTCTAACCGTTCGCACAGTAACGCATATATCGCATCCATTTATACGAAACGATAACATCATATAATTTATAATTAATATGACGGTTAATATTTAGTGCGCGATCGAGTATAGGATAGTCGACGCATTCGATGGATACACACACACACACAACTATAAATGCATCATAATAAACTATGTATACACACATGCATAGATAAGATAATTTGCATTAATCCGCGCCCGGGTCTCCACGGCCCCAAATTGACCTTACAGCAAACAACCCGACGGGTCAGCTGGACCCATTGTGTGTGGGTTAATCGCGCGTGTAGGGGGCCCTACGCCGACTATTCCGGTAACGGCCAGTTAATAGGCGAGCCGTAATGGCCAGCCTACACTTAATTTACGATGTTCCACCGAAACGGCGTGGTTTGCATAATTGGCTGCTCACCTGCCCTTTTATAATTACGAATCCGTATGCGATTGCAGCTACGAAGGGGCTTTATTAAACATGGTATTTAAAAAAAATGACTACCTGGAATCAAGCTCAGAACGCCTTGTGTGACTAGCGGATAGGAATAGTGAATAAGCTGTAGCTTGCTTATGATATCATACATGCTAACTTAAAAGCATGTGGAATAAAATATTTATTTCACGACGACAACGATCGGCGGTACGCTCAATTCTTTATGGGCCACAGCAAACTCTAAAGGGGTCACAACACTTTGAAAACAAAACGATTTAAATAATATTAAAATAAAAATGAATTAATTTAATATTAATTTTTCGGGATTTGTAACTCTAAGGGGTGTAATTTCGCAGCCAGTAAGACGCAGAATGAAACTAGTAAGAATTATATTACATATTGCAAAAGAATGATGAATGGCAAGATTCGATTTCATATTGCGAAAGAATGATAAATGGCAAGAATCTATGGATTTAAAAAATATTTTAGTTTATTAACTGGATCGATAAAATTTGCAATTTGTATAAAATGGCAAATGTTTTAATGCAAAGTTGTGTATTAAATTGAGTTCTATAAAAAGTGTAAAGAAAGTGTTCTCAGTTCAAATTTTCGGAAGTTATTTGAGTCGTTAACTTCTGCGTAGGAGGTTTTAACTTATATAGTTAACGTTAACTTAGTCATAGGAAGTCGTATTAAAACCCATAAGACCTTGAACTATTTTTGGTTACTGAACAATAATATAATTATAAGAGATTTACAATTTAGTTTAATACGAGTTAAATTGCAAGCATTAAAATTAATTAAAATAGAGATGTGTTTTTTTTTAAAGTAATACTAACTAAAAAATTCAAGTTAAAGATTACTTTTAAAAATTTAATTATGGATAAATAGATTAATATTTGACATTTTGATTTAAGTCAGTAGAATGCCATCAAAAAGGTATACAGAATGAACATAAGGACGTGTTACGAAATTCCAGGAAAAAGTCCACTACACGGATGTCTTAATTCGCTTATATATGTTTAAAATAGGGAAGGTGATTTTCTCTTCTGTTTTTCGACACTTACGACAATATGATGAATTGGGGGTCAAAAACAGATAACTACTATATTTTTACGTAACGAAAAATTCACTAATGCTACAGTAAAAATGATAAGCAACTTAATAGGGCACATTATAAGCAAATATAATACTAAAATTATAACTTAATAATTATTCTACCTTTTTTATTTTCAACGCGTTATATGTATCTATATTTTTTTATTTTTAATTATTTGTATAATAAACATTATTTACTGTAATGAATATGTTATATTACGTAACATTATGTTGTAAGAATATATGATATTATTTGAGTTTGTTATTTGAACATTTCATCTAAAAAGTACGCATTTTATTTAATATAAATTTTAAAAAACCTATTAACTTCGCATTCATAATAAATTCGTTTGATGTTTATCTTTATGAAGAAAAGTAAACATTTTGTAAAAATCATGCTTAAAAAATTGTATACATTACAAATCGTTTTTAAAGTAAAATAAAAAAATTATTAAAAAATGTTATTTATCAGCTTTTGTCATCTCTTAAACAGTTTATAGGTTTTGCAGTATTGAATAAAAAGCTGTCTAGAATTACATTCATAACGTCTCAAGGGCACCGATTCGTTTCACCGTTTAACCTTTCTCATTTATTTTTGGCTTGTATTATTCTAACAAAAACTTCACTTTGCATACTCTGAATATAAACATTTCAGCTTAATACATATTATATCAACTATTATTTTAACTCGTCAGACCGTTATCTGAGATGATATAAAAATTCAATCTTCTGAGCAATTTACTGGTGTATGGCCCGAGGGCGTGTCGGACCGAAGTACGTTTCATTTTTCAGGTGTGAAACTCGCCAGATACGAGGATGTCCGGATGTAATTACCATTGCTGTTACGATGCTAGAAACGGAGATTGGATGACGAGAGAGGGTGCCTTTGCCCCTGGGCTACTATCACAGACACGCCTTCGCGGATAAATATTTTGTGTTTTTATTACAAGTTTAATTATATTAAAATATATTCTATAGTAAATATGAGTATTGTTTATGTTTCATAACCATAAATAATTTAATCGAATATAAACACACATTTTATAGCTCATTGTATTTTAAAATTTTACATTGTGAAATAGTATCATTATAAATATTCCACAGAAATTTTATTTTTGCATAACTATGTAAATGATTATTTAATTATTTTTTGTATACAATTATCGTGATTGTTATATATAATATTAGTATGACAGTAATTGTACATACATATGTAATTAAACTACAACCAAATAGTAGTTTCATGAATAGTCCAGACACAAGAATAAAATATTATTTAGAAGATTGACTAATAAGCTATTGATTAATCAAAATCACAGACCTATATCAAATGTCTTTTAAGAGGTAAATTAAAGTTAAATAGAAAAACGTTAAGGTTAAAATATTGTACTACTTTATAAATTCATTTGAATATATCTTTGAAATCGTAAACTTACATTAAAGATATATTACGTAAACAGCATTCTACTGCATGTCAAGGCCAGCAGCAGAAAGAACCTCAAAAGCAGCTTTGGCAACTCTAGTCTAAATAAGGGGATAATGAGACTTAACTTTACCATTGTCCCGTACAAAATACAAGCGGTGTTTTTGCGAGGAAAGTTGTACACCATTCTCAATATAGATTTTCACATAATAGTGTTCGATCACTAAGCCGCATATCCGGGGATATTATTCCCAGTTAAGTTTTAATGTGAACGTTCACCTGCAAACCACAGGAATAAAGGGCCGCCACGTCATGTAAGCTGGTCCTTCTCGGTGGCAAACATTAAAGCATCAACTGCAGAGCGAAGGTGGTCATGTATCTAATATGTATTGCAGTTCCTAAAGCATGGTCATTTTAAAAAGGAATTCAAAGATTTTTTTAGTTTTTTTTTCTCTTAAAATCTGAAGCGCATGCGTAGAATTGTCACACGACACTCGTCGGTTGTTTCTGCGGTCGGTTTTCCCTCAATTTGCCGCTGTGATGCAATTACAAAAAGTGATTTGCACGGCGATTAAGCCTCGCCTCCCATCTCTCTCTCATTTATTATTCATAGCTTTCATTTTCCGTTCAATTAGCGGCAAGATGAGCAGGTAATAATCTGGGCTTGGGGTACCACCTCTTTCCGCGGCATTAGCGACGTGTGCGGTTTCCCCATTAAAAATTCAATATTAAAGCTCCTACCGCTGTGGAAAATGTTCACCGAGTAAATTTTTCATCGGACCCGCTAAGTGTTATTGAGGAGGAGCGAATTTTCACATTAGCCTTGACAAAAAAATATGAAAAATTATCAAATATTAAATCGCACGGGAGCCGTCGTCGACGTGATATCCGCAATTAAATTAAATCTCTCTGGGACACGTATTATGGGCTTGAGGGTGGTCTCATAATATTTTCCGTGTAATCTCAAAATAATCGATGAAAATGAAGGGATTTACCTCAAGCATATGACGGTAGTGGCTTGTGTAGGGGTTTGCATATTTTTTTTTAATTAATATTTCAAGAAAAATGTCAGATTATTGCTACGAAAGAAAGTTATTCTCCCTATTATGTTCGTTTATTATTATAATAAAAAAATAAAAAAAAAGTATATTGTATTTGTATTCAAAATTTTTTTAATACTTTACGCATCCATTTACTAAACACAATAATACATTTTTTGGGTTTTAAAGCCGAAGGGGGTGTGACTTTGATCAGAAAGACGCTAGAGAAACTTGTAATAGTTGATTTTATAAACATATTTAAATTACCACAGTTGAAATGGCCGATCTTGAAAGTCAAAGAGTCTTCGCTGGCATGTCGAGTAGTATTATAGTCGGTTGTGATTTCAGCGGAATGCTGGAATTTTCGTAATGTGTTCTCATAATGCTCTCTTACAACCCGCTAATGTCTTTCGTGTGAATGTGATTACTCGGCTCGTCTCTGCTGTTGTGCTGTGGCGTCTCCGTGTCATCTCTCTTCTGCGTCTCTCATTTTGTAACAGTGTCACATTTTTTATAATGCTAGTTCGAGACAGCTATGCGAACCAAATTCATCGCTTTTTTTGACAAACTCAGGAAATGTGTTCACGCTTTAAAATATATGTTTAAATGGCTAATAGGCGATCGATAACCAAGGGTAAAATAACAATACTATTATGCGCAGTGTAGAATGTATCCTTTCTAAACAAATAGTGGTTTTTAGTGGTATTTATCGATAATAAACATTGGTTTTAACAGTTCTATAAATTGTTTTTAAATCCCAATTTTAAATTAATCATAATAATTAGAACATAACTTTGTAACGTGTTAAATAATATATTTCCTGACGAGACTAAATTAAATTTCAGTATAACTAAGCTGATTTTAAAATTACGTGCAAATTGTATGCAAAATTTTATTTGTTATTGTTTTTTACAATGTATTGTCTTATAAAACCTTTTAAAAGTTGCTAAGTAATAATGTCTATAATTCGTGGATGATTGATGTTGGCCAATACGTGTAAAGCATGCTATAGATTTGCAATCGTAATCACGTCCCTAATTCATTTATAATATTAAATGTGTCTTTGTCAATCTCTCTTATTACTAATATTTGCAGCGAGTAATTTTTAGATCTTTTAATTGTATATATATTATATATGTAACTTGGTCATTGAGGTAATCTATTTTTAACAAAAATATCATACATTCATAACATAATATAATAGCTTTATATTTCATACATATTTTGTAATAAAAATAACTTGCAACCTTTCCAGGAAAATGTCCAAAACGATAAAAAAAATCCAATCAAATAACTATTTTTGGGTTAAAAAGTTATAAATAGACGGAAAGAAAAAGCCATCGTAGCACGTAATAAGAGTCAAAACATATACATATATATTTACGTGTATGTACATACCTTTTGTATAGAATAAATAGTTTTTTTATTAGAATTTTAATAAATTTATGCATACAATTGAATACATATATAATTTATATGTAGTTGATAAATATACGATTATGTTTATGCTAAAAGGTAAATATATTTTAAATATGAACCGTAAATTTTAGCAAGGAATTAATATTGAATATATCTTAAAACATACATATTTCACAATACAACACACCTGTATGTCATCATGAATATTCTAGCTATTTACCGAGCGAATGCGGATTGAATTATTCAAAGATTGGCACAAGTGCGTTCAATTGTTCAATGAGAATTTCATACATTTTGATTGATTGGCAATAATACATATTTATGATTCGAGCTACATTGGTACGATACTATAATATATTCATTATCATTATTTCTTTGAATTAAAAATTAATTATTTTTTTTATTATATGACATTTGGTATAAAGCAATAATAACAAAATACTCTTGAATTTTCTTTCAATTTCATTATTATTACATGTAAAATATATATAATATATATGCTAAATTGGTAGATAATTTACCATTGTGATAATAGGGGTTGAATATTTTTTATAAGAATTTTATCATAGTAAAAACATGTGAGGTGAACAAAGTAATCAAAAATCACCTCGGGAGCATCATTTTCGCTGTTCTCCTATAAATTTAAAGTTTAAAAAAATAGTGAAATATACATTAAAACACACATGGATAAAAAAAATTATTTAAGACAGAAAAAAAAATGTCACAACATCACAAAGGACTATCGTGACTGTATGTCACAAAACTAAAAAAAAAATTTTAAATAATTTTTTTGCAGTATTTGTAATTATCAATTAATTGATTGTCAGAAAAAATATTTGTTAAATGCAAATTAAAAAATGATAAAAATTTTATTGTATTCGAAAGCAATTAAAAAAACGTAATTATTGTATGAGGGCATTTTAAAAAATAACAGGAAATTGACTGTACTACGAAACAAATACTCCAGGCATTTTAAATCGCACAAAGAGAGAAAATATTCTTCGAGATTGTTTCGACAATGCTCGATAGATGGCGCGGCGTATTTAACTAAAGGGGTTGCAAATTCAAAAGGGTGGCACACTTTTTGTATCGTAGAGAAGCAGCGAGCAATCATTAAAATTTTATGATTTAAGGGTGAGAAACCTCGTGAAATAAAAAAAAAACAGTACGTAATTGCTTGGATTTTTTATAGACGTGTATAGAGCTGTGTTTAAAAATATAGTCTAATCCTAGTCATAGATAAGAAGGTGGGTCGCGCTGATGCTATTAATTGTAAAAACAGGCACATTTATTTAAAAGCTTAGCTTTGCACAAAATATTGTTACAAAGTATCACAAATTGTGTACAATATAGGAGCCAATGATGAATTAAAACTTTAACATCCTTTTTGAAGCGGTAAAACGACGAAAAAATCATGGAATAACAATCGAGGAACATAACCTTAGTGCATCACTATGAGCTAGAAATTTAGCAATTCTGAAACTTCTGAAAACAGTAGTGAATTCAAAACTGAAGGTACAACTAAAATCATTTTTTTCTGAATAAACAAAAAAGAAGTATATATTAATTTGATATTCTTGTAAATGTACGTGTTTGAGTTAAAACCATAATTCAACATCGCTAGAAACAACATTAAAATTTGCTATTTACTGTACACGATAAATGTTAGCACACCCTTATCTTCCATTTATATACGTAGTATACGCCAAAATCAAAAGCGTCATCGCGTAGCTGTGTTTATTTTGAAAAACAAATGGCGGCCGGGTCCTCATCTAAATTCGCAGCAGAGTCTTAAACTAAGACCCATGTTTAAACGTGTAAACAATATTCGGTGACGAGTCGTCATAGGAACGAACGCTGTGCTGCCATATCCCGCAGGATTGTTAACTAACTCGCAAATAAGTATTTGAATACATCCTCGACGGCAATTGTCCTCGGGCGCAATGTCAACATGCCCTGACTTAGTATTCACCAAATTAATTGGTTCATCTACGGGTCTCCAAGCATGCAGATCACGGTTCGCTCTCATCTCGACGAAAATTGTTTGATGACGATGGATTGTATCCGGTTGTATGGGTTCTAAGTGCTCTCATCCGAAAAATGTCTACAACAATCAATAAATTAATTTTATATTATTATAAAATAATTTAATATTCACTCTTATTCGGTACAGTATTATACAGAGTTGCATAAAAATCATTTTTGATTTTTTTATTTCCTTCTATTAAATATATTTAATAACCATTTTAGAGATTAATTACAAATTAAAAAGAGCAATAATAAAGATATTTTCTTTTAAAAACAACCAAATAATTAAACTTACTATTTTAATGCCAGACATAATCCCTCAAGACCAACCACTGTAAGTGTCCTTCAAGGTTCTTAAAATCAAAAGGCTGTTTCCGACTTGCTACGGTCTGGAAGATCACGATCTCTAAGAAAAGAGGCAAATATTGAACATATACCTAGCATTAACTCGAATACGTTCTACAAATTTGGTCGTTAATCGTAGATCGTTGCAGTGTATTTCGGAGGAATTAAGTTTGTGCAAGAATTAAAACCAAAAGTTTTTTTAAAACAGCTGGCTTTTGCTATCCGTTTTTACATTAATGGTGGCATCAATAGGCGGAACTTCGTCCAGAGATAGGTTGCAGAAATAACTCATAGTTTCAGCAGAAGGAAGCAACTGACCATATTGTAATAGCAGCATTAGGGCTTTTTCATCTTTGATGAAATGTTTAATTATTTAACTAATTTTACATGCAACAAAAATCAATTGGCAACCATGTTCACCTAATCTGATTATTTTATTTTTATGGCTTTCTTAAAGAAAGAGTACATAAACAAGCATTACAGGAGCTGAAAAATAATATTCAAGTAGAAATAATAAATTATCATGGAACACAGCATAGAAAGAGCTCGGCTTGTGAAGCTGAAAACGGGGAGCTTTTAAAGGATATTATATTCCACTAAAATTTATAGTATAAAGTATAAATAACTATAATATAATTAAAGAAACATACATGTATTTTTATTCAATGGATTTTTTAATTTTTTTTCAATAATTTTTTAAATAGAAAGTCGCTTTTGCGTTACCATTACAAATTAATGTCACTTGTATAATGATTTCAATCTAATCATAGATAAATATTTTTTAGATATCTTATGCAAATCATATAAATATAGCCTTAAAGGCATAATATATTTGCATTAAAATGGTAATAGAATTAATATTTAATTCACTCGGAGATTTTTTTGTTGAAATATTGTTCAGGGATTTACAAAAATAAGGGCGAAAAGAAAATTTGTAAGTAACGAAAGAAAACGGCAAATAAATACTCCAGAGACGCATTATTTCTCATAAACGTTACAACAAGCCGCAAATTACCGAATAATGAAAACAAAAATATACTTTAATATAAATCTAATAAAAACAACAATATTTAACAGGAAAAGTATACAAACTAAGTATACATATATACGAACGTATTATGCGGCAATATGTATGGATTTTATATTTTTCATGAATATTTATTTTTTGTATAATACATTCGTTTCACATTTAATACCTTAACATATTTTATTTCGAAGCATGCAGCTGCATTTTCATCATAAATAAACATTTAATATTAACTCTGTTTGTTTTAGAAATGGGTCATGAATGTCACGAGAACATGCTAATTTTAGATTTATCTCAGGGGACAGCAACCTTTCAAGCCAAAATCAACGGCAAATTTAATCGTGGGGAATAACTATTTTAAATTGGATTTGGTCATTAGTGGGAAATGCAAAGAGGTACATTTAGTATATTAATATTAGTTGGTCCGACTTGATAGCTAAATAAAATCATTTATAGAAATAATTTGCAATTAGAAAAAAAATTGCCGAAAAAAACGGCCGTGGATTGCCTTAGTTATCAATACTTTAAATTTACTAGAATGTGTTATTCATGATCCCCTATGGAAAATTCTATTTTGTTTCAACCATTTTTTCGATGCACGTGCAAAAATAAATCACAACCATGCGAACTAGCGTAGACCAATGCATCAATTTAAATTGTAAATATTTCATCTAAAAATATATATTTATAGGAGATAATAAAAATATACATACAATATATTTCATACGGATATGTTACTCTATTGATTAAAATAATATACAATTT